>OX336886.1:4555561-4568061 GCA_946959425.1 Argyrosomus regius | reverse complement strand
CACCAAAGAGGAACGAGTATTGAATCGTTAATCAACACATCACATCTCTGCTCACACACACACACACACACACACACACACACACACACACACACACACACACACACTCACTCACTCTCTCTCTCTTTTAACACACTGCCTTCTAAACTTTAATATCCGAAAAGAATGGGAATATAAATAACAGTTGCTGAGTGATTTCAGAGAAAGGGAGAGACAGTCAGGGGTGACCCCTCTCTCCATCACCTTGACAACTAGATCAGAGCCTTGATTACGGTTGCCGTGGTGATTAGCCCTGGATACAGACATGCTTGCTAACCTGGATGGGCGGGTGATTGTGTGTGTGTGTGCTAATCTATCGCACCATGGTGGGCTCGCAGGTTTGAGCCACCTTACACCTAAATCTGGCTTTCAGAAGCAATCGGCCATATTCTCCTTCAAGTGTGTGTGTGTGTGTGTGTGTGTGTGTGTGTGTGTGTGCGTGCAACCTTTCTCACCTATACAGTAACCTTTAAGAGCAAGTTGCAGCTCAATTATTCAAATCCAGATGGATTTTCCTCCATGGATTGTGAATTTCAGGTTAATTATTGAACTTTTGGTTTGAACAGAACGCTAAATATCTTCTGTCCTGTGAAATACATAAAATAATTTCACACACACACAAAATTCCAGTCACTGAATGAGAGAATAAAAACTTGTAGTAAAAATAGAAATACCTGTAATTAATTAGGGCATGCCCCGACCCACCATAAACACTTTTTATAACTCTTCATGGACGCCTCCTATAAGCTCTAACCAGCACATCAACACAAACTGGTTTACACACACACACACACACACACACTGTTGATGTGCATCCAGGGGGCTGTAGTTGTGTTTTACATATGTAAACAGATGGGAGAATGGAGTGAGTGTGGAGGGGAAAAACCAGGAGGAAGAAAGGAGGAGGTAAAACAGACAGCAGAGAGGGAGAGAGGGAAGGAAGGAAGGAAGGAACGGAGGACTAGAGGACTACATAGTATCCTAGGGAGTGGCTAGCTTGTGTGGGTGTGTACGTCTGTCAGTCTGTCCTCTTTGTGTGTGTGTGTGTGTGTGTGTGTGTGTGTTGATGGTTTATTCACACACAGTGATTAGGCTTATTCCCTCCTGGCCACTTTCAAGCTTTCAATTAAGATTCTAAACACAAATATACTCTGCATTTATTACTCTCATCCCTGCTAACGAGTTAAAAAGAGGTGTGTGTGTGTGAGCGTGTATGAGCGTGTGTGTGTGTGTGTGTGTGTGTGTGTGTGTGCGTGCTTATTGGAGGAAACGGTAATTCCCCGTTTTCCTGTGAAAGTCCTGAGCGATGATTCCAAGGCCAGAGTGATGATGTGTGCGCCTCTCCTGTTTGAATATTAATTAAAGTCTCATTACGTATGTTAATACAAGACTTACATGTCAGCTGCTCGTTGTTACGGTCAAGTGCTCTCCAGATGACACTGAACATCCCGTGTTAGAGTGTTTGTGTGTGTGTGTTTTATTTTTTTTTCATGTTTATGAACAACAGTGTGTGTGTGTGTGTGTGTGTAAATCCACTTACATGCAACGTTTCAGCATCCATCTTTTCTTTTTTTTTTTTGCATCTGAGTCTCGTTTTTATAAATTTCTGACATCAATCATGTCAGTTAAAGTGATAAAGTTTTATTGGCAAATTTAGTTGCTGCGAATCGCCGGCTCTGAAATGCCACGAGACACATTTTTGACCACCGGCAGTCAAATCAGACGGCGAAACAAGCTCTCAGGCGATCTGAACCGCAATAATTAAGCAACTTATTTAGCAATAAAAAGAAAAATCAAAAGTGATCTGAAATTGTTCAATTGTGTAGCTGTTTGTCAAGCCACAAAGTTGACTTAAAGTCAAATTTAGGATGTACAAAAGTTCTCAGTTTCAGCAGCGTCCACCACCAGAAGCTCATAAAGTTGTCCTTGCGATTTAATAATGAAACTCATAATGTAATCGTACCCCTCAAATAATCAATAACCGGCGAGAGACGATGATGATATATGATTGTGTGTGTGTGTGTGTGTGTGTGAGTGTGTGTGTAAGCGAGAAGGCATTTGGCTACTACAGGACGGAGCGCTCCAGCTTCCTACTGTTATGTAATCTGATAGGGAAAATCCAAGCTGCTACATACACACACACACACACCCTCGCAGTCTCCTTCCAAGACACACATGCACTTATGCACCACACAAATATGCTCAATTTGTGCTTCCTTTCATTATACACACAAACTGGTTATCACCATATGCTGCCCGTGTCTGCCAATAGTGTGATCTGTGTGTGTGTGTGTGTGTGTGTGTGTTGGTGTGTGAATGAGTGAGTGGAAATATTTATTACCGGATGATTTCAGATGTGCAAATGAGGAATTTAGGAGTGTAAGACGAGAGTGATGTCATCTTTGTTCATTAGATGGAATGAGCGTACGTCACTGATGAAAGTTTGACGTCTTTCCTCTCCGTTCAGACGAGTACAGTTCAGATATATTAGTAATGGAATGGGTCCAACGTATGGTGTCTGACCTGCACAACCTTCTGCCCGACCCGGCTTCAACGCCGCTCTTGATTGCACGACTGCAAGAGAGCGAGAAGCTGAAGTGAAACGTAAACTTTCCTCGACGTTGAGTTTACGTTACGTTGTGTTGAGTTCAGAGAGGGAATTAAAAGTTTATGTTAAAGGTGATAACCGGCAGATTAACCTCTGATGGACGAGCGAAAGGAACGGGTCAAAATCTGGCTGTTTGAGTCGAGACTCCTTTGTTTGGAACGGGATGAAACTCCACCTCCCATCTTCATTCAGCTGAATGTGACTGAGGAGTAAACAAATGATAAAAATGTTAACAATTACCTCACAGAGAGAGAGAGAGAGAGAGAGAGAGAGAGAGAGAGAGAGAGGGGAAAATGGAAGATGAGAGGAGGGAGAGAGGGAGAGAGGGAGGGAGGAGGGGAGAGTGTGTGTGTGGGTGTTGGGTACTTGCGGGACCTCGGCACTGCAGCATTCTTTCTGTGTGTGTGTGTGTGTGTGAGTGAGTGTGTGTGAGAGAGGGTGAGTAAAGGTGGGGGCACTCTTGGGACCCCTCCAGCACTGCAGCAGGTTGTGTGTGTGTGCATGAAGTGTGTGTGTGTGTGTGTTGTGTGTGTGTGTATTCTCCAGCCCCCACACTACCAATGGGTCAAGCTCACTCCCCACCCCCCCTGCATCAGCGCCCCCCCCCCCCCTCCCCAGTTGCCATGGAAACACACCTTGAGCGAGCCCCCCAGAGAGGTGCATACTCCTCCTCCTCCTCCTCCTCCTCCTCCTTCCGTCCACTGCTCTCTTCTTTGCTGCACTCTTTCTTTCTCCCGACGCCTCCTCCTGTTTCGCTCTCCCTCCGTCCACCCCATCATCCTTCACTCCATCCCTCTCCTCTCCTCTCCTCTCCTCTCCTCTCCTCTCCTCTCCTCTCCTCTCCTCTCCTCTCCTCTCCTCTCCTCTTTCTCTTTTTCTTGCTGCCTCTCTCCCCTCGCTGTCCTCTCCATCAATCGCCTGGCTTGGTTTACGGCCTTTTTACGCCGCAAGGGACCAAACACACACACACACACACACTTTCTACTGCTCATTCAGACGCACGCATGCAGCCTCACATAGTTTTGGGGATGGAGGCGGTTGACAGGAGCAGGGACGGGCAGTAATGGGGGGTAGACACCCATGGGACCTCCCCACACAGCAGAGACAGAGACAGAAAAAGGAAGGGAAGGAGGGAGGGTGGTGGGAGGTTTGGGCTTCAGGCACCCAAAGGAGTATCTCAGCCGAGAGACTAAGAGAAAGGGTTAAAAGGTGTGTGTGTGTGTGTGTGTGTGTGTGTGTGTGTGTGAGCAGCTTATGGATCTGCCCCCCTACATGCAAACCAAGGAGCTCATTTATGTTCTGCTGCATGTCGCAGGGGTCTGTGATGAGGCCAGCATGATTGTGTTTTGTGTGTGTGTGTGTGTGAGAGTGTGTGTGGTGTGATGGGGATGATGCCACCTGGTCCCTCTCCTCTGGTCAATTAGCAGAGAGAGAGAGAGAGCGAGCGAGAGGAGGGTAACGAGAGCGAATGAGACTGAGGGAGAGCATGAACAATGAGGATGTGTGTGTAACAATGTTGATACTGATGAGTCTGACTGCAGTGTGTCCTCCCTCCCTCCGTCCGTCCGCACACATTACGTTACATTCTGTCCTCACGTTGTTTCTGTTTGCTCTTCTTCGTCTTGTATTTTCTCTCTCTGAGGTGAAGCCTCATCAGTAATTCTACGGATGCGTAATAGCCACCCACCAATTACCTGTTTGGCCAAGCTCTCTCTCTCTCTCTCTCTCTCTCTCTCTCTCTCTCTCTCTCTCTCTCTCTCAGTCATATTTCCGTCTGACATGTTGTTCAAATGGTGTTACTCGTCTGTCCGCTCGCCCACCATGAAAATAATAACGCTTCACGAGATGTTCGTGTTTACAATTACGGACAGCGGTGAACACTTTGAAGCTGAGCGCTAAAAAAATGTCTTAACTAGTGGCCTCAGTTACCACAAGAGTTGTGCACAGCCGGCTGTGCATTATAGGAATTATAGGCACAGCTGGAACTCGCCTTTGACTAATCTGACCGGTAAGCTTAATATGGAAAGAAACTTTTATTTTTTATCAATAACCAGTATAAGAAAGAGAGTTCAGGCAAGTTTTTTGCAAAGTATGCACGCTTCTTATCCAAATTTGTGATCAAGGTGTCCTGTGAACTCGATTTAAAGCATAAAATAATCCCTTGACTTGCTTTGATGCAACAAAAAGCAGAAAAAGTTCATTTTCTGTTGTGTGGTAACAAACTCAGAGTCCTAACCTTCACCCTGCCTCTCTCTCTCTCTTTCCCTCTCCTCATCCCTCTCTCCCCTGTGTTCTCTGTCCCAGCATCGGCCTCCCAGGGTTGCGTATGTATGTGTGTGTGTGTGTGTGTGTGTGTGTGTGCTGGTGGATCAAATGCACTCTGTGAGACAAAGCGTAGCGGCAGGATGCTCTACGACTCTGTCATCTCACTATGGGTCACACACACACACACATGCGCACACACATGGACCGGGTCTCAGAGGGGGACAGCATACAGAGACCGCGGTCCCCACACACACTGATCAAAACAATGTATTTGTCAGAAAAGAGAACTCTTTCATGGGACACACACACACACACAGGCGTTGGAGGCCTCTCTCCATGCCCTTGTTCCGGACAGCCCAATTATCTCTCTGCACCTCACTGTTTTTCCCTTCAATTCTCTCTCTCTCTCCCTCTGTCTGTGTCTTTCTCTTTTCCTCTCGCGCTGCAGTTTTGTCTTTTCTCATATGTAGCCACTTTTTTTTTTCCTACCCAATAATTGACTGACGGTTAATTAGCTCCTAAAGTTTCTTTTGTGGGGCTGTTTGCATCGTTGACGTCATTTGTTTGAGGCACTACAGACACGAAAGGATCTCATTTTTGATAGAAATCCTAAATATCAACGAATCAAATATGAAGATTCGTAGCTCTCTTTGGCTTTTTCACGAATGTAAGTTGAATATTTTTGAGTTTAAATTCGTTGCTTGGTGTTACACGAAGCACACATTCCTATAAACACGACTGTAACCAGTGAGCATGTCTTAAGATGGTGAACTATGGGTAAATAGGCACATCATCATTGTGTTACATGTGAAGGTAGCACACTCTCTCTGATCCCGGCGGCGTGGGAAGAGTGCAGGCCAACTTCTGAAGGAGAGCATCGCTCCGACTGAGGGCAAGAGCTTTTAAGGTGCTTTCTACAGAGACCCCCCACACACACACACACACACACACACACACACACATACTCACACACATACTCACAAACAAACAAACAGTGAGATCAGTAGAGAAGCGTAGGCATCACTTACTTCTTCTCTCTCTGTCGCTTTTGTTCAGTTAAAAACAAATTTTCCCTCTCGGAGAAATGAAATGTTAAATAAACACGCACTTTTGCTAACACACAGAATACTTACATGATAATTAAAATATGAAATATGACAATCGATTAAAGCGGTAGTGCCTTACACTCCTTTCTCTCTCTCTCTCTCTCTCTCTCTCTCTCTCCCTCTCCCTCTCCCTCTTTCTCTCTGTGTGTCCGCTCCATGTGACTCTCTCCTGCTGTTTCAATCTCCTAGTAAATGATAATGAACCTCTATCTGTCTCAGTGTGTCTCGGACACACTGGCGCCCCACACAACCTAGCAGCCTTTGAGGTTTGTGTGTGTGTGTGTGTGTGTGTGTGTGTGTGTGAACGGGGGATGTTTGGGGACCGGGACCATGGAGCATACCATCTCGTTCATATAAGCCCATGTGGCACCCTCCACGCACACACACACACACTCCCCCACAGCTATTGAGACGGGATTAGGGCACCCTTGTGTCGGCCTTTGAGGCAAAGAGAGATAGGAATCTTTGTGTGTGTGTGTGTGTGTGTGTGTGTGTGTGTATTAGTCAGTATGGGTGTCATGGATGTATGATTGAAGACGTTATTAACCCCACGATCCCCCGCAGCTCTGCAGCTGAAGTTCTGCAGACTCTTTGTGTGTGTGTGTGTGTGTGTGCACACTTACAGGACATGAGATAAGTGACAATAATGGAAAAAGACACAGATTGTGTGTATGCATGTTTGTATGTGTGTGTGTGTGTGTGTGTGTGTGTGTGTGTGTGCGCAACTCCACAAGGGGTTACAGATTGGCCTGCAGAAGACACCATCTGATCTCTCCGGGCTGTACACTCCTGTGGTGTGCGTGTGTGTGTGTGTGTGTGTGTGGCCCCACGCAGTGTGTGTGTGTGTGTGGGCGACTGGGGCATTGGTCCTGTATGGTACAATGGTGATAAGGACAACAGGCAGGAGACCTGATCGTCGAGGGGGTGCGTGTGTTTGTTTGTGTGTGTGTGTGCGTGTGTGTGTTTATGACGCCCACCTTTCATCTGGCCTTTCACCATGGGTGATGTGATGTCACTCACACCTTCTTAAAATAGTCACACACACACACAAGCACACATAAACGTTGGTGTAATCCCGGGTGAGAATGAGGAGGAAGGACGGAGGCTGCGTCGTGGACGGTCTCTTGTGTGTTTGTGATCGAGCTGATCACGTTCGATTGTGATCGTCGTTCTTTGTCTTTTATATATTTTCTGGCTGATGATTCAAAATCATTCACTTACTGTATGCACCTGGTAGTAAAGAGACATTCACAGACTGAAAAAGAGGCCAAGTACAGTATATGTTAAGAGAAGGTAACAAGGGGGCGAGGGGTTTGAATCGGAGCCCACACAAATTAATCAGCAAGAGATGACCCAAGAGGGACGATAAGGAAGGGGACATGGAGGGAGGAACGGCCGATGTGGAGGGATGGATGAGTGACTGTAGTTGGGGGAGGGCGGATAACGAGGGCAGAGGGAGGGAAGGAAGGATGGCTATAGGAAGGGTAGATCATCCACAGCCCCAGTGGGGAGGACAGGCAATTACCAGTTGGGGCAGACATGGCACTGGGGTTGGTGTGTGTGTGAGTGTTGGGGGAGTGTACAAGGGAAGGGAGAAGGAAAAATGAAAGGAGAGCATGCAGCAGGGGAGAGGAAGGAAAGGAGTGTACGATGCAACCTATATCATCACGTCTGCCTTAACAACTTAACGTTTCGACTGGACCGATGTTATGATGTTACATGTTTCGTGGAGTTCCTAAATGTGTCCAACAATGTTCAAACTCAGATTTTCAATGACCACAACACCAACAAGATGCATAAAGAAGTTATTAACAAAATGAAAGATTGTGAGTGAAGTTTGAACTGCGTTTTGTTGCTGTGTTGTGGGGAAACGTTGGAGAGTAGGAACCAGAGGGAGGAACAGGAGAAAGAAATGGGAGGAGGGGTGCAGAATACGGGAGCAAAAGTGGACGTGAGGGCTAGGAGGGTATTTATTGGAAGGTCGGAAGTGGCACTGTTGAGGTGTGTTCTCTGCTAAAAAGCTTCAGCTAGAGACGGTGAAGTTAAAATGTGACTAAATTTAACAGTTTTCTGTCTGAGTCACATCAGCTAGATTTTCATCTGCAATGGAGGTTGTTTAACAGTGAAGACAACATCTCCCATGATCCCGAGCTACTTCACTGCATCATCAAACAGCGTGAAAATGTGTTTAAAATCATGGTTTTAAATGAAATAACTCTCCAATGGAGTGCAGTTTTTTTTTTTTAGTACATCATATAATTTCTGAAACAAGTGGCATTATTTATTCACTAATACATTTGGATTCAAGAATTCAAGTTTGTTTTTTACTTTCCAAACAGACAAAGTTTGGAAATGACTGCCTTATGGTGGCAGAGTGGAAACTAGCTTCTACTAGTGTCTGCTGACTTCATCGGTACATTATATACCACTGTCTGACTGCATCTGTATGCGCATAAGACATCTGTCGCGAGTGTTGTATTAATGCTCTAAAATCATGTCATATGTTCCTGTTTTTCGTGTTGCTTAATCCAACCTACACATGCGTGTCTGTCTCCTATTTGCAGAGGAGGGCATCAATCACGAATGCAAGCTGTGTAACCAGATGTTTGATTCACCTGCCAAGCTGCTTTGCCACCTGATAGAGCACAGCTTTGAAGGCATGGGAGGTACCTTCAAGTGTCCCGTCTGCTTCACAGGTGAGAGACAGACAGACAGACACACACACACACACACACACACACACACACACACACACATACACAAACACACATTCACCTTCAAGGACAGCAGTACAGATAACTCCTGCTCACTTGTGTCCTGTTTGCTTTGCGATTTAAAAATGGACGCAGGGACACGTACAGTACACAGAACTACACAACGGGGACATAAAATTGGCCTGAATACTCACATACACACTCTAGTACACCATAAGAACCCATTAGCAATAAGGAAATAAGGAATATGTGTCACATTTTAGCAATTTCTCACAGTCTCACACGAATACTAAATGAATATTGTGGAGCTGTTTTGTGTTTTAACAGCTCTGCAGTCTGATATCTCTTCTATTCAGGTGTTTTTACCATGCCAGCCAGGATTTCATGTTCCTTATTAAAGCTCCGAACTGAAACTAAATTATTATGATGTGTCTACCACACACTCTCCAAGCGCCAAGCTGGTCACATCACATCACGTATTTTGGCTAAAATGCAATGCTGCAAGCCAGACCCAAGACTTCCACTTAAATCTCGCCCCGGCATCAGCGCCGGTACGTGTTGCACGGGCTTCAGGAATGACTCCCTCTGGGGTTTACCTGCATCATGATACAGAGGGTGAATGTGCCGTAATGGCCGTGTAGTTTTTTTTTTGGTTTCTGGGAAAACCGTCAGATCACATTAGGAATATTCATTGTTTTAACATTTCTAACTGTGGGAGTAATATTCCAGCAGGGGTGCTGCTGCTGCTGAAGAAGTACCAAACAAAACACTGCGTGTGCAAAAGTTCATGTGATAAAACCTCCGAACACAACAAATAGGAAGTACATTACATCTACTGAAATCCACTGGAGGACCCAAACAAAATGCTGGATGACCAAATTAGACCTGTGGTGTTCAGAGTTTCATTCAACACCTTTAGTGTGCTCCTTCCCTCCCATCTCTTGACTCTCTATCCCCACACACTCCCTCTTTCTTTGTCACTTCATCTCTCTTTCCCTCCCTCAGTTGTTGAGTTTGTCTTCTGTTGTGCAAATCCCCCTACCCCCACCCCCAGGTACACAGCAAAGCTTTAAACTTTAACTCTATTCCTTTGTGGCTTATGAATTAGTAAGATGGGCACCGCTCCTATGGGGGGGAGGCTTAATAATTCAACACATACACACACACACACACACACACACTCGCAGCGAAAACCAAAAGTTTACTGAAACAAAGGGGGAGCGAAGAAAGTGTGCGAGACAACGCTGGAACGGAAGTTAAAAAAAGAAGCGATAATTTATTGATAAATATCACAAGATCTGCTGAGGATAGCACTTCCTGTTTTCTCCCATTCTTTTCTCTCGCTCCCTTCTTTCCACTCAGTCCTTAATTTGCTGCTTTTGTGTGTGTTTGTGTGTGTGTTTGTAGTCTCATACCCTAAAACCTTCAGTTATCTTCCACTGACCAAACATGGGATCAGATTTCTGGACACAAAGCTTGGACACTTTTCAAAAACGGCAGTGGCATTGCGAGTCATCTGGCAAACGCTACGATAGCCAATCCAATTTGAAACTGCTGAAAATTATGTTGCTTTGAACACTACTGGCCCCGGCAACAGACGCAACAATTCACACTCGTCTGTTATTTCGCCCAATAGGCCAATCTCAACTGGAAAGTACCCTTGAGCTCATTTTACTCGAGTTTCTAGTCTGTGGAATTATCTTAAAACCCCCTCGTCCGTCTGTGATTGACTTCCTCTAATAAACTTGTGCCGTATTTCTTCTTTCTCCCAGTGTTCGTGCAGGCCAACAAGCTCCAGCAGCACATTTTCGCCGTCCACGGCCAGGAAGACAAGATCTACGACTGTTCCCAGTGTCCGCAGAAGTTCTTCTTTCAGACAGAACTACAGGTAGGTCACCTTAATTCTATCTCTGCGTTGACATTGACCCAACTGCCTGTCTGTGTTCAGTCTTTCTCTGGCATAGATTAGCAAATGATTGTGTGCAGGCACTGACCTGCTACTCACTCTGTAGCTAAACCCACGTAGTTTCCTCACACCTCCTCACTCTCTGAGTCATTACATCCTCCCAACCTTCTCTCTAGGTTTCAACCCATCCCTCAATATACAGTAACCTTCTCCGGGCTACTGTACATCATTTTACAGAATCTCTGTTCATCTCTGTGTTTCTCCCTCCACCCTCGTTCCATTCCTCTGTCCCTCTCTCTTTCCATCTCTCCTCATGAGGTCTGAGCAGGGTTCTGGCAAGCTTCATGTCGTTAGGGTCCAGACACATTTGTGCATTTGTGTGTGTGTTTGTGTGTGTTTGCGTATGAAAGAGAAGAGAGGGATATAAGTCACCCCAGAGTAGGTCGCGGGCCAGCTGTGGCCAGGTCTGCGAATGATGTAAACCTTCCTGTCCTCTTCCATTGCCTCTCCTCCTCGTCTCTTGTACCCTTTTGGCAGCAGAGTAGTGACCTGCAAACATCAGCCCTGTTAAAGGTGAAGTCTGTGTCCGTGTTCAGTGCTCTCACATTTCTTTCTACAGCCGGTGGACAGTTTTGTAGAGTTCCCAAATGATTCCAACAATGTCCAAACCCAAATCTGTAAGTTTATTAAATGTAATGGTGCGTTTCATTTGGTCGCTTGTCAGTGGCGTCATATCCACTTTACTCTTAGCACGCAAACGTCTCAAGAGTGAAGAAGGAAGATGGCGAATGTGACTAAACTCGTCCATTAACTTTCTGCCCGGGTCATCGACATGGGTGGTTGTTTAACGATGAAGACTACAACTCCCATGATCCCACGCTACTTCACAACATCATCAAACTACGTCTTTTGTTATTGATTTACTGTAGAGTAGATTGGTTTGCAGTTTAATTTAGATTTTTAAACACTATGTTATTATATAATGTCTTATACATAGAACATTAAATGAATAATGCCACTTGTATAAGTCTCTGTTAACTTGCAGAGATTTGGACAAATAAAAGTGAAAAAAAAAAGACTTTAAATTCGTCCAGGGGATATTCAAATTTACAAAGGCCTGCACCAGCCACCACACACACACACACACACACACACACACACACACACACACACACACACACACACACACCCGCACACAAAGTGGCAGTGATGTAGGGCCGGATGTGGTGGGCATATGGCTGGCCAGTCCATTTAACAGCAGGGTGGCTACTGGACCCTGTCGGTTAATGTCCACACACACACACACACACACACACACAGGCACCGCTCACACCCTCACAACACACTCCCACTCACCTCCACGCAACTCTACGTACACACACACACACACACACACACACACACACACACACATGAAAACAACCCCCACTCTGCTTCTTCTACATACTACTCCATCCCAGATGACACCTCTGCTGTTGTCCAAGCGGGTCACAAGACTGATGATGAAAGTATCAGTTAAGTTTGGATTCAAACAAACTTCCTAAATAACCGTTGGTCCGTCACAGAGACAAACAACAACTGATTCTGTAAAAAATGTAATAATCTTAATTTAATCAAAATTTTTCTTAAAATTAAAAATTCTTCTGTTGACGATACAGATCAGTTTTATTCTCTTAATGCGATTGGCTTCGTCTCTGTTGATTTTTAAGGATATCTGCGAGGTGGAGGTTTATATATGTTGACCTTACTCAACAACAGAGCGCTATTCTTCTTACATATGCTCACTTCAGCCGAGTTTCGGGCAGACAAGTTTAATTCTGTTGTTTTCATTCCAGCTAAGTTGAGCTCAGTTCAACTTTTTT